>QANY01013225.1:0-46466 GCA_003255025.1 Datisca glomerata | reverse complement strand
AGATTATTTAATTAAATAATTAAATTGATAATCTGGTTTATCGGAGCTTAAGATTATAGGTTCATGACCCCCAGGTCATCTCTATACTATGCTGACTAGGCTGTGAATGTTTCAGGACATGAGAAAAGGATTGACTTTTTTTATTCTGTGGCAGGTACATAATTATGAGAGTAATTATGTGTGATTAATTAATTAAAAATTAATAAATTAAATTATTTATATATTTGAAAATTATATATAAATAATTATCAATTTTTTTAATTACCGATAAGTGAGACAGAATATCTAATTTATGAAATTAAATAATTAAATTGTTATTAGATAATAATAAAAATCAACTAAATCTGTTATTTGTGAAATAACAGATAAGTTAGTTGATAGAGATAATCAAATATGTTAATTTTGAATTAACTAATATCTACATAGTTATCTGATTAGAATAAATATTTATTTCACTTTAATTGTCACGTGTTAATCACTGATAGGATATCAGAAATTGACATGGAATATTGTGGATCACATGACACTACAATAGTGTGTGTGAAACACTATAGTACCACACGACACTACAGTGGTGTCGTGAGGCACTGTGCTGGCTCACGGCACACTACAATGTCATAGGGCACTGCAGTTGTGCACAATTGCAGTAAGTCTCACTGAAATTGATAATTTTATAATTAAATATTATTTTAGTTTATCCCTAAAAATATGATACACCATTATCTAAAATATATACAAATATTATTCTAATGACCTTGGTTGTTGAAAGAAGAGGAGAGAATCAGTTGATCAGATCATCAGTTCGCCAATCAAGAGTTGAATTGAGAACACGATTGGTGTCAGAGAGATTTTCTTCTGTGACTAAACGTTAATTAAATATCTAAAAGAATAATCTTAGTAAATCTCTAGATGTCATGTTTGAGAACATCTAGAGACATAAAAAGTGTCGTATAATATTTCATGTGTTCACACAAGTCCTAGTGCGTTGAGAATTGACTTGGAAGATCTTGGTGTGGATCTCAAAGTCTACTGATCGTTGGAACGATTTTGTGGGAACGGAGGATCGATCAATTTTTGCAATGACACTTGATATAGACTACAAGAATTATATGATTCCTAACCTTGTATGTTGTAGATTTAACTTATAAATATATAATGGATCCTGACTGATCGAAAATAATTTTCACAAAAAAAATTTATTTGGTTATCTTGGCATCGCACACGTTTTGTTTTATTAAAAAAAAATCATTTTTATTAAAAGTTTAATTTTTTAAAAGGTCACGCGCCTCCACGCTTCCGCCGCGCACGCGCTGTGATGATTAGCAAGTGGTATCAGAACGGTCGTTATATGTTTATATGTTAAATGATGTGTGAGTTTTCTTGCATTATTCATATAATTTGAGATATGTATGATGATTGATGGTTATATATTTTGAATGTATGGAAAATAATGGATCGTTAAATGTATGGTTATTATTGGGTTATACTTTGTTTTAATTTTCTTAGATCTTGTGTAAGCCGAATTGAGGCGTAGGATTTTTTATAATTTTATATTGAATATTATTGTAATTATTCTGAAGTGAGAAACTGAAGAATGAACGAGACGAACGGTAAAAATTTACTATTCACATAAAAACACTGTTCATGTTGGAAATTTACTGTTCGGCGGAGGTGAATAGTGAGGCCGGTAGGGGTGCTCAAAACCGGACCGAACCGGACCAAAAATGGTCAGCTCGGCCGGTTCTTTATGTATGTTCAGTTCGGGAAAATCCCTGAACCGAAACTTTGGTTCGGAATTTGGTGGTTTTCGAACCAAACCGAACCAAAACTTTAAATTTATATGATTTTTTTAATTTTTTATATATAATTTCTTATAAAACCGGACCGAACTGAACCGAAGCAAAAATTTAATTTTATATATTTTTTCAATAATATCATTAAAAATATTTTTAATTAAGAATATCAAACTGAAAAACCGAACCCAACCGAACCGAAACTCATGGTTCGGTTCTTTTACTATTTATGATTCAGTTTGGTTCGATCTCTTTTAGTATTCACGGTTCAGTTCGGTTTGGTTTGTCGCCGAACTAAAGTTTTGGTTTGGTTCAAGTTGGTTTTGTCGTCGAACAGAAGTTTTGGTTTGACTCGGTTCGATTTTATCGCCGAACCAAACCGTGAACATCCCTAACTGGCGGTACTGTATCGACGGTGAACGGTGGCTGTCCCGCGTGGTAGGCGGCTGTCGACCGTGAGACGAGCAACACTGGTGATGGGTGGCGATTAGAGAGTTCTATCCGTCGGTGACAACTGTTGTAACGTTTTGAGAAAGTTTCCAACAAACCATGTAACCAACTATATCACCTAAGTGTTTCATTAAAACCTAAACTCTTTTAATTATCCATTTAAAATTTGAAATTAATGTAATTTTAAAATTAATTATTAATTTTTGATTTTATGAAAATTAAAAATCAATAGGTTGATTGAGTTTGACCCAAATTTAACCACGTAAAAAAGTATTTATTTGACTAAGTCAAAGTCAACTATATTTAAATAGATAATTATATAAATTGTTTTAATTAAGAAAAATAGTTTTTCTATTTAAAAAGGGTATTGTTCAAAGCTTGAAGATAATGAAGATGGACATCTGGAAGAGAATGTAATATTTGAGAAATATGCATTCTTGAAGTCCGCTTTGTAATTTTATTTTATTTTATTTTAAAGGGTTGCAATTTAGAAATTTCTAATAGTCACTCGGTTCATTATTATTTTATTTAATTATTAAATAATTGTTTAATTGTTATATTTGATAACATGTCCATACATTAGTCGATCACATGCTATACATAAAAATCCCACACAGTTTTATTTAATCATGTATCTCATCTTTAGAAACATGATTTATTAGGATTATCCTAATAAGTTTATATCTATTGTTTTAAGAAATCAATTGTATGTAAACTACTAGGTTTTAACTAGTTAAAATTTAATCAAACCCACTAAAGGCTATAGTAACTTTTAGGTTAACCGACTTTAGTAAAAGAGTTTTATTAAAGTTTGATGAATATAATTAATTCGTCATTCTAAGTTCACCTAATTATGACTTAGACGCTTCAGAAAGTTAAATGAACTTAGACCAATAAAATTAGATTAAATGATAATTAAATATTCACATGGTTATTATTTTAATTAGTAATTAATTTAGAATTAATTGATTAGTTAAAATAGAAACACATTATCCTTAAATAGTGAGTGAGAGAAGGTTGACATGTCAATGTAACCTATGGTGTCCATCATCAGTACAACACCATGAGGTTTAGTGAGGGCCTCGAGATGACTTTATTTTCATCCTCCTAAGAAAGGTTTCGAGCAGTACCAATATCAATATTGGACTTCTTAAGAAGATAGGAGGAAGTGATGTAGTTTAAGAAGATAGGAGGATGATGATATGAGAAAGGGTTCCCTACACTTCAGCAGTTGAAAGTCTCATGCATGCCATGTTGTGTAAGAGACCGGACATCTGTTATGCAGTGAAAATTTAGAGTCGTTATCAATCGAATCCAGGTTTAGAACACTGGATTGCAGTAAACCACATTCACAAATATCTTAGGAGAATGAGAAACTATATGTTTGTTTATTTAGGTGAAGACCTACACCCCACTAGATATACTAATACTGATTTTCAATCAGACAAAGACAGCCAAAAGTTGACATATGGATCAGTATTCACCCTAGGTGGACAAGTTATAGTCTGGAGAAGTATTAAACAATCCAGCATTGCAGATTCCACTATGGAAGCTGAATATATAGTGGCTTGTGAAGCTGCGAAAAAGGCGGTATGACTCAGAAAGTTCTATTTTGATTTGAAAGTAGTTCCAGATATGAACAAGCCACTGATCTTGTTCTGTGATAACAGTGAGGTGATAGCAAATTCCAAGGAACCAGGGAATCACAAGAGGGGCAAACATATGGAGAGGAAATATCATCTTGTAAGAGAGATTGTGCATCAAGGGAATGCGATTGTTATGAAGATAGAATCAGAACAGAAGCTGGCTGATCCTTTTACAAAGACACTTCCTGCAAAGTCATTTGAGGGTCATATGCATAACATGAGATTAAGAGAGATGTCACATTTACTTTATGGTAAGTGGGAGATTGTTGGGGGTTTTACCTTCAAAGCATGTATATTGACATGTTGATATGAAATTTAAAGATGATTACATTTTTCTTATAATTGTTCTTTTAAATTATTGTTGAATAATTTATATAAATATATGAAAATTCCATATTCAAGAATGAGACTATGATCTTGTATTAGTATGAGAGGATTAAGATAATAGATAATGAATAAAATTGTCAACAACTATTAAAGTATATAATCTTTAATGAATGTTTGCTAGTACGTTTTACTAAGCATTATAAATGCGTGTGATCTAGATCCGGATCATTGATTTGGATAGATATCTTAGTGAATATATTTTATATAAGAAGATTATATATGACAGAATCGATGGGAATTAATATTTTTATTAAGTACCGTTTATCGTAAAAATTTAATACACATCAATTCGATGATCATATGTCGATCAATCTGAGTCCTTAGTAGTCATGAACTCATATGCATGTCTACTGGATCTTTTGATTCACTCGTTAATGTCTGTTGGTTAATCAGGCTAATAACTTTTATTTTGGAGATTGAGTGATGTTGATGGCTGAGGACATGATCTTACAAGATTTAGAATCTAAGCTTTCCTAATAGATCGTATATTGATTTCTTTAAGTGTTAGTTCTGGAATTGAATGGTTATTGAGCTTAAATTTGTAATAAGATTATAAATTAGTCATTCACTAGTGGATTAATGGTACTTATAGATCAAGAGGTAATTAGAAGGGTAAAATAGTAATTTTGATAAGTTCTAATTTACGAATCAATAATTGGAGGACTGAACTACATGAAATGATTATGTCAGTGGACTACATGAGAATACTCTATAAATATATTCTATAATATCTAATAGTGTAATTTCATATTTACAGTGGGGTAATAATGAAATTAATAAATAAGATTATTTAATTAAAGAGTTTAATTAATAATCTGGTTTATTGAAACTTATGATATGTGAGACGGAATATCTAATTATGAAATTAGATAATTAAATGTCAAATCATTCTTTTTCAACACTCAAACTCCATATTTATTAATATTTAAATAAATATATACAATTAAATATATTATATGTGTAGTGTACACGATGCCTATAAGATGATCGTGTAGACATCATGTACACTACACGACGATTATGTAGCCATCGTGTATACTACACGATGATCGTGTAGCTATCATGTAGACTACACAATGGGTACACGAGTATCGTGTAGCTATCTTGTAGACTACACGATGGGTACACGAACGTCGTGCACCCCCTTCTCTCTCAATTTTCTCTCATTCTCAACGTTCTATCTCTATACGCTCTACATCATGTCTTTCTCTCTCTACGTTCTCTCTCAAAATTAACAAAATCCATTAAAATTACAAATTTAATAAAATCCACAAAAATTGACAAAGCCCGTTAAAATTAACAAAACACATTTGTTATGTTTAGTTATGGAGAAATGAGTTTCTAGGAGTGAGAAAGATGAAAATGAAGATGAAGAGAGAGAGTGTGTGTGTGTGTGGGCCAATGTGTAAGAAGGGCAATGATGGAAGAAAAGAGAAAAAATAAAGGGAAGGTGGGCCAGGGGTTATTTCATCTTCTCCTTTATTTATGGAGAAATGTGTTTATGATGTTCTCTCTTCCCCCTCTCCAGTGCTTTCTCCTTTGTTCTATGTTATTTCACCTTCTCCTTTAGTTTTCTCTCTCTTCTCTTTCTTGCCCCTTGTTTCTCCCTCTCTTTCCCGCTCCCCTGTTTTCTCCCTCTCTTCTCTTCCCCTCTCCTCTGTCTCTCCCTATGTTCTCCTTCCCTTTCCTATCTTTCTCCCTCTCTTTTATGTCCCTCATTTTTCTCGATCTTTCTGTCTTTCTCGATCTTTTTTATGTTTTGTGTAGAGTTTCTCTTTCTGTTTTGGAAGATTTTGATTCTACCAGTTGTGTATATCTTGTTTCTACCAGATCTTTGATCCTTGGTGGCTTTTTTCTTCGGATCTGGTTTTCGTGGATTTTTTGGAGCTTGATTTGTGTATGACACAACTTTTAGTTCTAGATTTGTGGATTTTCAAATCTGTTCTAGATTATGTCTTTCTTCATGCAAATACGCTTTTTTAGTGCTAGATGGCCGAACCAAATTTGGTTGGTGGAGGATCTTTAGAACGAGCCGGTCGAGCTCTACGTTTATGTGCTGTTTATGCACATTATTCCCCCTATACGTTATTAGATGTTTATTGATCTTTTCTGATATTTATAATAATTTATTTCTATTTAGATCATATATTTTTATTTTTGGTGTGTTTGTAACTCTACTTTGTTACAGCTAAATTTATCTTAAAGAAAAATTTTATTACTTGACTTGCTTCTGACAACTGACATTCTACCAAGTCAAAACTCTAGGGATGGGGGAGGATAGTTAATTAGTTGCACTGTGTCTGTCTGTGTGCTGTGCAAATGGCGTTGAAGATTGCGATCACTTGTTTGTTAGCTACAAGATGACTAATGACTAAGCAGGTTTGGGCATACTGCCTTCAATTCTTGTGGTATTAACTCAAGATTGGATGACTAGGTTCACCTTATTTAGCTGGCTGAAAGTTTGCACAAGAAGGAAGGACTTAAAGGGCAATGATTCTGATTAGTTTTAAATTAAAGCATCTATTTATTTTGTATGGACGGAGATGAATCAAAGAATTTTTGTAGGAAATGTTAATCAAATCTACGATTTGTAAATTTATAATTATTTCCATTAGAGATAGATTGTGAGATTTTACTTTAGGAATATCACAAATTTGAACATTAGTATAACTCTTTAATCTAACTGGTCTCACAAGTTTCACATATTTAGATTTATTTTTAACAGTCTAAAAAACAAAAACTTAGTATTTTTTTTTACGTTTTTATTTAACCTAATCTAAACCGTCAAAACAAATCACTGGATGAAGGTTGGTTTAATTGGCTCTGTCCTTGAGGTCTTGAGCAAGATAAGTTCCAAGCAATTCCACCGGACCTCTTGTTCCCATTTGGCATGCAATTAAACCCGCAAAACCAATCGATATGATTGTTGATAGCTTTGCGACTGAATTCACAGTCCGAGGTGAGGTAACAATAATCTAAAACCCTAACAACCGTTGCGCTTTCAGAAACCTCAATCTTAGAAAACCTTCTCTCTTTCTTCGTATGAATTTCTATTCGACGTCTCATAGTCATAAAATGGCATCGAGTTGGTCTCTTCATTTCAATCCCCATCATTTTCAGGTATGTCTATTCCCTTAATCCTTCTTTCTACTCTATGATCCCATTTAAATCCTGAAATTTCTCGCATTTTTTTGGTTCTCTTGTCTGATGGTATTATTATGAATTGAATCCTTTACATAGCCTTCAACCTGGGTTTCGAAGCATCGTGTTTTGTCCAACACAGTGCAACTCAGAATAGAATACGGATGGATTGGCAGTAGTATTGGACATCTGCACTGGAGCTCGAGCCGGCGACCAACCCACCACAAGCTCATGGTAAGCGCAACTGATGATTCGGCGACCTCTGATTCTGACCATAATTCCCAAAATGAAGGAGTGGTTGAGATTGATAGTGGTGCTGGGGACTCCAAAGACCGGCTTAGTAAATTGCAGGAGATGATTACTTCTTCTACTCCTCTTGTTTTCGTGGTAAACTTTCGTACCTCTCGGTCTTTTGGTTCAAAAGTTTGTCGTATTAAAATAATGAAGGCAGTTGAAGAACTTGCATATGATTTTTCTTTAATTTTCGAGTGCTTGAGAATGACGATAAACTTTTCTTTATCTAAGCAATCTTATTTACTAGTAATTCTTGTGCTAGATTAAGTTCATAGATTCCCATGTTACAACTGAAATGCTCTTAATGTTGTGGGGATTCTACGAGCTTCTACGATTTGTATGAGAACAGGATGCACATGGTTTGTAAGTGGTACTTAGCTTCTCTGTGATTTTGTCGATTTTGAGCTAACAAAATATGCATGTCATTACTGTTTATTATCGTTAGATTATGTCAGGAAGCTTGTATTTTGCGAGGTCTCCTTAATTCCCTGTCGTTTTCAGATGAATAGATGTGCTGGAAGTAATATTGCAATTGGGTTGTGTATTGCATCCGCGTTTTTGGCAATTCTTGTGAGAGCATATGTGATGAGGAAGTCAAGGCAAAGTCGTCCCGGATCAGTGGCTGATCTTGTCAGGCGTGGCCAGCTAAGATCTGATAGAAGAGGCATGTATGAGTCCAACTTTACCCTCTCAGGTTATTCTTATTGATGGTGCTGAAGGCACTCTGTTATCTACTATGTGGTTCAGCTTAGTTGCTAATCTTATGTATTTTCTTCTAAAATCTTATTTTTGCAGCTCAAAGCCTCTCAAGTATGATGATCCCTTCAACAATCCATTGGTGAAGGTTGGTAAAAGCAAGTCGACCATGGAGATGTGCGGAAAAGTTTATCGCTTAGCCCCTGTTACTCTTACTGAAGAGCAACGAGCAATCCATCAAAGACGGAGGTCAAGAGCATACCAGTGGAAGAGACCGACTATGTTTCTCAAAGAAGGGGATTCAATGCCACCTGATGTTGATCCTGATACGGTCCGGTGGATTCCTGCTAATCATCCTTTTGCAACAACAGCCAGTGATATCGATGAAGATTTGGCTCAGAATAATGTATATCAAAAGCATGGTGTTCCATTCCGTATCAAGGCTGAGCATGAAGCATTACAGAGAAAGCTTGAAGCTCTGCAGAATGTAAGGTCTTTCTAATTGCATTACATTCTTGTAGTTAATGGATCTTCCATTTCAGTCGGTTAAGAGTTCCAATCTTTCATAATCTGCAGTCATATATATCACTAAAAGATGAACGTTATGAGATTACTTGGACACATGGCTTGTATGTATTACAGAATCACTTCATTCGTACTAGCATATTACTTGGCTGAATTCTATGTGAACAATCAACTAATAAAAAATTTACAAATTAAGAGAGAGAGAACTGTGAAACAGCCTTGACATATTCATTGTATTGAAAATAACGTGGATACCTAGTTTCTGATAAGAAAGATCAGGATTACACTTATAGAAAGAAAAGATGGGTCATGTGGTAGGGGATAGTAGAAATGCTTTGTAGGTGACCTTAGACAGATCTTTTTCTAATTATTGTCTACACAGTGAAGTACGTCGAACATTGCACAGTCCAAGCTGCAGTAATTGAAGTTGATCACATAATAATCTGTGTACTTCCATGAAATATTATCAAAGTTGGATTATCCTTCGCATGTGCTGCGTGTCATCTTTTTAGTTGATATTTGATGGACTCATATGTCTGATTTCTGAAATTTTGTTGAATTGTGAAAATGCTGATTAAATGTGCATGTTGTGGTTTTACAACCATCTCTCTCCCTGAAGTATCCTTCCAATTATTCTCCCATTGTTTATCAAATTATGATACTCAATTTAAGCTCCATGCTCAAATTGTTGGAACTTGTCTAAAAAGTCATTTTTTACTTCCAAAATATATGCTCATATCATTTAATATTGTTTTTTTTGTCGGTATATCGTTTAATATTGTTTACTAAAGCAAGGTGCATCTTTCCACCTAATTACGATATAAACTTTCTCAAGGAATTTTTTCTTTTCTTTTTGGGTTCAATTTCAGGAAGAAAAACTCAATAAATTAGTGATAGATCATAGGCATGCTAAAGATTTTGAGAGACCATTTAAGTCGAAACCAAGGGCAGATGAGCAAGAAGAACATTGTTCTTCAAGTAATCAAGCTGGTGACTCTAAGCCTGCCATTGAAGACTGTGTCCCGGGGTCAGTTGGAGTTAACCCATCCTCAGAGGGCGCAGAGAAATCGTAGTTTTATCAGTAGAATCATCCAATAGCAATGCTGCATTTCAGTTCAAACAAGTTTAGCTATTGATGTGATGCTCCCTAAAGCTTTTGTATTTGGTGTAATTAAAAATTAAGGCTGATTGTACATAGATTCCGCTGCTTTCAGTTTTGCCAAGTTTTGGTTACAGATAAGTATATCACTTAGAGTCTGTATTTTGAGTATGTACCGTCCTAGTAAACTCTTTTGGTTCTCTTTTTCAACAGTGAAAACTTTAACTCTGTTTATTTCTTTAGTGACCAATGGTTTTGAGAATATATTTGTTGTAATTGAGTAAATATGATGGCGCCCTGATCATTAAAAAAGTTGAGACTATCCTCCTGAATAAGTGACGGTTATCATTTTCTGAATTCTATTGATTTTTACCTTCTGTTCAATATTAATGGTGTAATAGAAGGTGGAAGACAATAACCATTAGGATGTGTGGACATAATAATTGGTGAGAATGTGTTGTGGTGAGAGGAGAGTTAAAAAGTCAACAACCCAGTTGATGCGGGTTTCTTGCTTAAACTCAGCAAAGCTCTTGGACGAAATTCTTTTAATGCGTGCATAAATAAGTGAAGCATTTCATTGCAAAAAAAGCAGAAAAAGAAAAAGAAAAAGAAAAAGAAGAGCAAAGCTTAGAGAGGAAGCGAGACAGAGAGAGAGAGAGAGAGATGTCGACGAGTGTAGGGCAGGTGAGGCGAAAGACAGAGGGTGAAGAAGAGAAATCAAAACTAGAAGAAGGGCTACTACCTATGGAAAGCAGTCCGTATGTAAAGTATGAAGATTTGGAAGACTACAAGCGCAAAGCCTATGGAACAGAAGGTCACCTTCAACCTAAGCCCAACCAAGGCGGAGGTGGCACCGATGCTCCCACCATATCTGGTAGCGGCCTCCCTCAGGCTCCATCTTCAGCATCAGCCGTTGATGCAGCCACCCTCCAGGGGACCCTCCCTTGATGATCAATCATTACATTGATTTCCTGAATCTTTGCTTGTTTTCTATTTCTTTTAATTTAGTTCGTTTTATGTTTTCCTAATCTAAGGAATAAGGAGTTATGTTTTCCTCAGGCTTTTGGTGTAAAAATTGCTGATATTTGTAAGTTTCTACTTTTAATAAGCATTTGTTATTCCCTCATATCCTCAAATCAAAAGTTTCTATATTTCATGCACACACCCTTGTTTTTCCATGCACTATATCTTCAGACCTATTCTATTAACTAATATTACTACCTAGTCAATTATTTTCTCCATTAAAATATTAAAATTATAAGTTGACGTAATGGTTAAATTTCTACACCCACATCTTGAATTTATGGATTCGAATCATATTATCTACACTATTTGTAGAATTATAACTTTGACAAAGAGAAATGGCTCAGTTAGGAAAATAGTTCATTTTTGAAAAATAAGTAAGATAATGACAAAAAAAATTGTATTTGTAAGAATGATCGATTTTTTTTTGTAACTGTAGTTTTTTTTTTTTATAAAACTGGAAAATTTTTACGTACATATATATTATGATATATTAAAATATACTATGGTATATATCATAGTATATTTTAATATACCATCAATATACCGTGATATATTTTTATATATCATCTGTGGTAAACTGTGTTATATTTATATACCATAATATATTTTAATACACCATCAGTATATCGTTGTATATATTTAATATATTTTTATATATCGTATGTGATAACCATACATTATACCAGTACCATACCCTTTATCAGACCCAAACCCGTCTCCTCCTCCTTTTTCACCTCTCTTTTGCTGGATTCTCTAATTATTCACTTTGGAAATTCAATCTCTCCAAAATCAAATAAGAAAATCAAGCAAAAAATCATACAAGCGTGAGAAAACCAAAATACAAGGGCAACAAATCATAAATTGTTGCCCAAAAATAAGATCTCCGAAACTGAAACCGAAATCGGAGCACCTAAAAAATACTGATGACGAGAGCACAATTATAAGAAAATCTGGCGATAACCGATGAAGATGAAAAACTCAGTGAGAAATAAGAAATCAGTAAGGACCGCGAGAGAGAAAGGAAGGAGATCGAGATCGAGAGATAGATTTGAAATTTTGACCGTATCTGTAAAATAGGAAAAAGAAGACATTTAACAATAGTGATAAATAAACTAGACTAAATACCTCATTTTCCCAAGAGAAAAAGAATCTCACCTCTTAAATGGGATCCATATAACGTAGGCAAAGCATTTTAGAAGAACTTTTTAATTGTATTTAGGCCCAGCATAGTATTGTGATAGCTTTTTAAAAAATCTTTGTTCATTGTACTGTTAAAATTATATAATCTATCATAAAACAATTAAGCGATAAATTATATCTTAATTCTTACGAGTGTTTTTATTGATCATAATTAATGGTGAGTGAGTGTATAATTTTACCAAAGATAAAGATAGAAAGTAAAGGAGTTGAATGAGCCGAACCGCTCTTTCATTGGGCCTTGTAAAGCGACCCCGAAGAAGGAAACCCTTTCAAGTTTCAACAACATTCGATTATCGTAGAAGGGAAAACGTCTTAATTCCCAGGCAATAATCATTAGAGTTCTCTCTGGAGAGGAAAGCTTGTGCCATAGAGAGGGTAGAGAAAGGATGTCGCTTTTGACTTTGAGAGGAGAGCCTTTGGTGACGAAGCTGGCTTTATTGGCTAAGTACGTTGTTTTTCCAGGTGGTATGGCGGCTTCTCTGATCTACTCTCCTCCTGATTACGTTTATTATCAAAACAAGGACAACAAGTCCTCCGGCTAGAATCTCTCACTTTCTTTCAGATTTCGGTTCGTCACTTTCTTACCTTTTGTTTCCCTCTTTTTAAACTTTATTTGTTAGAAATAGGGAGGTTGTTAAGGTTTTTACATTTCCTCATTCTTTGATTTGCGGGTGTGTTTGATTTTAAATTTTTAACATTGCGATTGTCACCTATTCTTCAATTTCGGTAGTTCATACTCGTGTCCTTCCGAATGAGAATGACATAACAGTTGATAGAATTTCTTTCCGGTGCTTTCAATAGTGATTTAATCTTTGAACTTTTGGGAATTTACATTTTAGGAGCCGTTTGCCGCGGGCGAATCCTGTGATTGGCCTCCCGATTAATATCTCTTACCAATTATCGTATACAACAAAGCTAAGATTTGCCCGATTAACAGTGTTATGTTTTGACGACTCTGATTACATCTTCGATATAATTCTTACTGTTAGGAACCTGTAATTTCAACTGAGAAAGAAAGTTAAGCCAATGTTACCCATTGTATACTGTTTTTTAGCGCGTGTTTTTCTTTTTCTATTAACAATTTGAGGTTATCTCGAATCCATTTGCCTACTCTTCGAAGTTCCGAGGATTGAGAGTTTATATTTTCCCCCTCTCTTTAAGTTATTTCTTTTCTCCTCGCATTCTTGAACCCTGGTTTCTTTGATGTTAGGCGCTGAACTTTGGGTGGTGGATTCGTCTTCCAGATAAGAGCATAAGCAAGATTAATTACTTATAAGTTAGGTGCTCATTGAAATTGTCAATGACAATTTAGTTCTTAAGGAGTTCGATTAAGGACTTACTTGGTCTGAGCTCTAATGGCTTTTGTAACTCACGCTAGCTTCAGATACTTTTGATTGGTTTGCAACGGTTGGTTGTAGCATTACCATGGTTCTGCTGCTCTGCTTCTAACTGACTTTATGGTACTCTGACATTTTATACTATTTCTTAGCTGGTTTTACTCACTCCGTCTTCTAAGCATGTGATTATCATAAAACAATACTTATGTGCGCCGCGTCTCTGGTAAATGGTTATACTTAATTGTTATTATGGAAATGGCCATTTCCCATTCGCACTCTTATCTCAAATGAAGATCGTAAGTCGTGATAGCATTTTTTGTTGAAATGACCATGTTGGCTTTCGCGTTTTATGTATTACTTCAATTGCCAATGATCATGTATGCTATTTGCCCTATTTTTTCCTCGCCAACCTCAGAATTCCTGTAAGCATTTGTTTCCTATTGCCTTAAGTTAACTTTAGTGGAGTTTCTGCGGTAAACGTTGCGAGTGTTTTACTCTAATTTTTGCTGTGCTGTTTGTTCCTGCTTTAACCTCTTTTAGACCTTAAATTCTAAGAGATTCTATAAATAGGTTATAAGCTTGCTGGTCACTTTGATATTGTCACTGGCAGTTAACACAGATTTTTTACAAATTAATAAGTTAATAATGTTACTAATTTTAACTTTCCCATTTTACAGGGGCAGCGTGATTATGTGTGCGTTTGCAGACAATATATTATCCTTTATGAAACATGATGTGTAATAATCTATTTTAGGAGACATGCTGTAATAATCGTTGTGTCTTGGTAACTGTTTGGGTTCTCTTGCATATGGAGAAAGAGATTGTAGATTTTCTTTGAAGAACTGAGTTACGATCTTTTCTTTGCTTTATTGATGATCAAGGCTATCTAATCAAGAAAAAAAATGGTCCATTAATTGAAATGGAAGTGCAGTTTTTCTACGAAAAATGGTAGCTCATCTCCGTATATCTTCATTATATGAGTTACATTGGCCTTGATAATGTGCTTCTGTTGTCTATGATGTTGTAACTCAGAGAGCTGGTTTTTGGATTTATCTGAACGCCATCTCGTGTTAGCATAGGTTTTTAAATTTCTTAAAATGGGTGGAGTAGTTCGAAAAAGAAAGAATTTTCAGGAAATAATTGCTGGTTGGAATGGCAACAGGAGAATAATGGCCGCTGCAAGCTGTGTATCAGGTGCTTTTGCGAATTACTCTGATTTCAATAAATAGAGTCAATCGGAAAGAGAGGATTTTGAGTCCTTTGGAAATATCTGATATAAGCCTTTAAGGTCTGTATGGCAACTCTTTGTTATACAATATAGACTGTTGATTTAGAGTTTAACAATCTAGACCTTTGATTTAGATTTAAATGAGTTGATTTAGATTGCTAATAGTTATCCGACTGATTAGTCAAGCCCTACAGGTCAGGCCTGCATGATTCCCTTTAAATGTCTAGGGGTTAATCGGTTCGGTTTCGTCGGTTATGTAAGCAAAAATTGAACCGAAACTCAAGGTTTGGTCATATATCTAAACCGAACCGGTTCGGTTTTGTTGGTTATTTAAGCAAAAATTGAATCGAATTGAAACTCACGGTTTGGTCATATACCTAAATCGAACTGTGAGTCGCATATGAACGAACCGAACCGTGATTGAATTGTGAGTCGCATATGAACCGAACCGAACCGTGACTTAAAGTTCGGTTCGGCTGTAGATTATTCCCCAAATCTCTCAGCATCTTTTCTTCTTCCACTGCTCAATTGCATTTCTGCTGAAAATCAAATATCCTGTAGTCTTAAAGAATTTGGGTTGGAAAGTCGAAGAGATTGAAGAACCCGTAACCAAGGATGTGAGATTTGAAAAGAATCCTTTTTCGTCAAGCCAACTGTTAACCAATCCTCAAGCTTTGTTGTTGAAACTTGAAACAAAAGTGACATCCAAAGGAGCTGTTAAGTTTAAAAAAGAAAGCCCTTCCCCTTAGACGAAAAGGAGAAATCAGTGAGGCTGAGGAAGTATTGGAAATGGCTAAGGTGTTGGATACGCAATGGGAAAACAATGAAAAGAAAGAATCTGAGACCATCAGGTCCTTGGAAAACAATGAAAAGAAAGAGCATGCAGGGAAGCATTGGAGAAAAGCAAAGGTTATAAGGAGGTTACAATTGACCCAAATGACTCCACTGGTTTGTGAGAAAAGCAAACAAGAAAGAGAGTGAAGAGGAGAGAGAGTACGAAGGGAGGAGGAGGGAGGCGGCTGAAATTGAAATGTTTTTAGGATTTTAACAAATAGTTTAATATATATATATATATTGATTTTTATTTTATTTCTACTTCTGCTCGGTTCGAAATCACATTATTTTTTTAACCGAATTGAACTTGCGTTCGGCAGAAATGTCGAACCGAATTAAACTGAGATAACTTATATAACTGGTCATTTTTTGTTCAGATCGGTTTGGTTGATTCGGTAACAAATTTTTCTGACTTTCTTAATTGAAGTTTGAGTCCTGAATAAAAAAATGTCGCTTTGAAGATAGCATTATGCAAAGGATTCTAAATCAAAGAAAAACGCGACAACGAAAAGCGCAACAACGATTAGAAAAGGTAATGCAAAAAATGTCGCTTTTATTTTTTTTTAAATTGCAAAAATCTTTGTATCAAACCCTAGTCAACCTTGTCTCCTTTAAATTTGAATTCCCCTATCGATGAGTCTTGGTGGATTGTCGTTGAAATTTGGTAATTATCTGAATTAGTTCAAAAATGGCCGAAAGAGATTTTATGAGTGGAAAAAGGCAAGAGAGAGTGAGAAAATTAGAGGGTAAAAGCCAAATATATTGATTTAAACACGAGTGTAAGTGTATCATTCTTGAGTGAAACATGTGAGGGAGTGTTTGTGAGGTATCTAACCTTATTTTCTAGATTCTAAACATGTCCAACAATTGAGACATAGACACATTTGAAGAAGTTCAATAACAAGCCATTTCGAACCTCCAAATGCAAGCGATGTTAGGAGAGATGAGGCACATTTTGAGGGTTGAATTAGAACCTATTCAAGAGAAGTTGGATAGAGTAAACATGGGAATACCTAGGGGCAGCAACATGAAAGTCCGCAAGGTGAGCGTGTTCGATGGGAGAATGTTGAAGAAGAAGCGGAACTGGAGGAGTTTGAAAAGCCATATTTGAATTGAGCCAGGTTTGTGCGTGGTTATGGGAATAGAGAAGCTAGGATGGATAGGCCTAGGATGGATAATGATCTAGGGAGCATAAAGTTCAAAATTTCATCTTTCCATGGTAAAAATGATCTGGAAGCTTATTGGAGTGGGAATCTAAGGTAGAGATGGTGTTTGATTGTCACAATTATTCAAAGATGAAGAAGGTTAAGTTGGTTGCAACTCAATTTGCCGATTGTGCCATTGTTTGGTGGGATCGATTATTGAATCATAGGAGGAAAAATAGAGAGCCACCCGTGGACACTTGGGAATAGATGAGAAGGTTTATGAGTAGACGTTTTGTACCAAACCACTACTATAGGAGTTTTTATCAAAAGATGAATACTCTTGTTTCAATGACACGAAATCAGATTTATGAAGATCAAGTGAGGTTACAAAAGAAAGAGAGTGAACAAAAGAATAAGAGTGAAAAAAGAGAATGAAAGTCAGAGAGCGGTTGAGAAAAATTGTAGAAGAGAATATGAGAGAAAAGAAATTGAGAGGAAATAAATTGAGGGAAAAGAAAAAGAGAGCATTCCTGCCATAGTTAGAGCGAAAGACGAAACATTTCAATTGCATTGCAAAAAGAAAGTGAGATCAAGAGAGCCTTTTTCTCATATCAATCATTTATTGTACTTATGAATAAGTAGGCTCTTTTAAGTACTAATGATCTCGCCGGTTCTTTGCCTAGCAATATTATTTCACTTCTGCATGAGTTGTATACGCTGGTTCGAGTGATGGAGACATGACAGCATTATCTATGGCCAAAGGATTTCATGATTCACAACGATCGTGGGTCCTTAAAGAGCCAACACAAGATGAACAAAAGGAATGCTCATTGGCTAGAGTTCATTGAGACATCCATGTCATTAAGTATAAACAAGGTAAGGGGAATGTCGTGACAGATGCACTTTCTCGTAGGTACATTCTTATGTCTACTCTTGATGCTAAATCGCTAGGTTTTGCATACATTAAGGATTTGTATGCACAAGATTCTGATTTTGGTCATACATTTAATACATATAAAAAATGGCATTTGATAAGTTTTATTGGCATGATGCGTTTCCGTTTAGGGAAGATAAATTATGGGCGAGGCTACGTTGTATTTGAAGTGGACATACCTCTTCAGTACGGCCACACTAGACATTGAGGGTGTGCTACCCTCCCACCTTGGGGTGGTGTTTGGTTTGAGAGAACCCTTGGAGAGGAGGCGTTGGGTGAACAGGGCCGTTACGCCTCACTGACTAGGCGTGTTCTCCCTAGATCATGGTCATTATACAAAGACCCACGTCGCGCCACTCAATTGGCTTATGTGTAATCCTTCTCTTACTCACCTAAGCATGTTCAGTCAACTTAGGTCGCATGATTTTATTGGCGGGCTTGCAACTAATCAAGGGATTAGTTGCAATGGTCTCCCTCATTTTGTTCACCTATAAAAGGATGACTCCTCCTTCATTTGAGATGAGGGGAAGTTTAGAGTGAGAAGCTCCCGCTTTAGAGAGATAAGCTCTCATTTCTAGAGTGAGAAACTCTCACTTTCTAAAGAGAGAGAGAGCAAGCATTTGTCACCACCCTTGTGTGTCTACAGTGCTCTCCCTTCACCTCCCAGCGTCCTCCCCGACGTTCTCACGCGTTGTTCTAATCATGGTCTAGAACTAGACCACTCATGCACCTCACCCACGTGACACCCTTGTATCTACATTTGGAGACTCCACTAGGGAGTGGTTTGTCACTCTAGTGAAGGATCACCATAGCCAGACGTGCAAAGGAAAGAGCGACTGTATCACGCACGGAGGAAGATGGACCCATACTCAACGACGAATGCAAACAAGAGGAGGAGAACACCTTTCGTGAGTTACCACCAAGCTCACTTACACAAGCGTAAGAGCAAGCCGAAGCCGTTTGGGAACTCCAAGCTTCTAATGCTGAGATAAGGAGAGTCATTGATACATTGAATGCGTACATTAGTGCCACCACACCACAACACCCGTCACCAACCTCCACCATGGGTGTGCAACATGCCTCAATCGTAGGCGCAACCGATCACCTCCATCATAGGCGTGCAACCGACCACCTCCATCATGGGCGCGCAACTAGCCTCCATCATGGGAGTGCAACAAACCTCCAACATAGGCGCGCCACTTACCTCTCTCACGGGCGTCCAACCATCCTCCGTTGTAGGTGTTCAATCATAAACATTAGCCCAGAACCATGTTCAACTGAACGTTCAAGCCAATACGCAAGCTCTTACACAAGTCAATGTTACAACAACACCTCTTGATAACTTCGCTACCCCGACTAGTACAATCGCTTAGACCAACCTCACCCCAAGCACAAACATCCTTCTTGGAAGTAGTCATTTCATTACTCATGAAGCCCTCCAAAATGAACTCCAAGAGAAGAGAGTAAGAGCATCATTGAATGAGTCCGTTATCGACTTTAGGCCCCAATATTCGACTGACATAGCTTTGACACCATACCCGACGAATTATGTTCCTCCAAAGTTTCGAAAGTATAGTGGCTGAAATGAGTGTGCTAAAAAACATGTGATATGTTTCTTTGATGATATGGGACCCTATGATTATAATGAGTTCATGCGTTTGAGGGAATTATCCAAGTCCTTGATGGAGCGCGCTTACACTTGGTATGCGAGCTTGGCACCCGAATTGATCTTGACATGGACGCAAATGGTATCAATCTTCTTGGCGAAGTTATTTGTCATTGATGAGAATACTAGCATAGATCTAGAAAAGGTAAAGGATCAGTGACGACCTTGTGTCATACGTTCAACAGTTCAATGAGAAGGTAATGGATTGCCAAGAGGATTGCAATGAGGAAGCCCCTGTGAAGATGTGCATCAGAGGGATGCTGGGTGATCACAAGGTCTACCTTGAGAACTTGGGGATTGTCACCTTCACCCACTTGATAGAAGCATCCAAGAGGACGAGCACTTCAGTACGTAGGCCACGATAACCTGAGAGGAATGGCCATCTTGACCACCCTTGGAGACTCACCATGTCACGCTACCATCCTCAAGTAGCGGCTGCGCAACCACATGGGCGCGGTCGTAAGAGAGGCAGAGATGAGAGGAATGACCCGCTGCCTTTTCCTTGCACCATGGATAATGTGGAATCACTAGTGGATGTATGGATAAAGGACAAAGATATCAGCTTGCCTTGGGTCACCATACTACCTACAAGGTAGGAAATGAGTTCCCCAAAATTTTGCAGATATCACCGCACTACATCACACCCCACCCAAGAGTGTAAATTTTTTAGAAGATTATTTGATGAGAAGTTAAAGAAGGTAGGATCATTACAGAAGGCGTCTGACCCGCGGATCCACCCTCTTTTCCCAACAAGCTAATGTCAACATGATTAGAGACGGCACAATAGGATCAACCTCATATGTTACCATAGTGGAGGAAGCAGATGAGGAAGTAACCATAGGGAGAGACGTCGCTTTCATAGATAAACTCTTGAACACAAGGACTTGTAAAAACTTTTTTGATATGCTTGGGTTGGATGATATTGCACCGCGTCAAGTCTCCAAAACGCTAATAGATCGCTCTCAGCAAAATTATGGTCGAATGAATTGTTCTGCCTTTGAGCAAGATAAGGTGGAATGAGGAGAGTGCCATCACATTCACCAATGCCAACCGACATGTTAAGAGGAGGGGACACAATCGTCCCCTTTATGTGAAGGCAACGGTCAATGACGTGCAAGTAAGGTGCGCCCTATTAGATAGTGGATCATGAGTGAATGTCATGTCCTATGCTACCTTCAAGGCGGTTGGAATCCCAGAGAAAAGACTAGTGAGACAATCAATTTTTGTGATGGGTTTCTCATCAGCAAGTGTGAGGACGATGGGTTATGTCAATATGAAGTTACAAATTGGACCAATAAGAACCACCAACTGTTTCCACGTGATTGAGTAATATACGGTCAAACACATATTGGAGGGCATAGATTCACGACCATGAATGTGTCCCATCAACCTTACATCAGTGCCTGAAATCACGATCGCGTAGTAAGAAGATCATGGTGGTGGCTACCAAAGCGCCATTCGATGAGATCGAGGTTCAATTGATAGAGGCGACATTCTTTGACAAACTTGTAATGACGGGTGCCTCCACGCCTAGAAGGATGATTGCCACCTATTTACCGAAGTGGGAGGTTGCGAAAGAAAAGTAAGTACTTGCATTGGGGACAAAGTTGGTAACCCGCGTGACTTTGCCAAACGGAGAGAGGGCGTACCGCTTATGATGGTGTGCAGGGTCAGGCGTACTGCCTGATCGCCCTGATGTTGAAGCAGATAAGGATATAATTACAGAGGAGACATTCACTAAGACACAATGACTTATAAAAGGGATCCACGTGATGAATTGTGAATCACCAGATGTACCTCTACCAACCAACCCATCACCACTGTATGAGGAGCTAGAGGAAGTCCATATTGGGGAGGGGAGCACAAATAGGCCGGTGTTCCTAGCAAAGGACTTGAAGAGCAAAGAACGAGATGACTTGATAAAGCTTTTAAATGAGTTTGAGGATGTCTTTGTGTGGTCGTACTTTGAGATGCCAGGGGTTGGATTCTACCTTAGTGACGCATAAGCTAGGGGTCTCCGAACAATGCACACCTGTCAAGAAACACCCTCACCATTTTCACCCGGAGGTGGAGCTCCAAATCAAGTCTGAAATTTCCAAGCTTATAGAGGCGGGATTTATCAAGCATGTTAAGCACCCTACAAGGTTAGCAAACATTGTTCCGGTAAAGAAGAAAAATGGTCAGATCCTTTGTTTTGTTGATTTTAGAGACTTGAACAAGGCATACCCCAAAGATGACTTCCCGCTATCTAATGTAGACACCTTGGTCGATGCTATAGCGGAACATGAAATTTTCTATTTCATGGATGGGTTCAATGGATACAACCAAATCATGATGGACATTGAAGATGATGAGAATACCGCCTTTAGGACACCCTTTGGAAACTTTTATTATGTGGTAATTCCCTCCGGATTAAAGAATGCAGGGGCTACTTGCCAACATGCTATGACAATAATTTTCCATGACATGATACATGATTATGTTGAAGACTATATGGATGATCTAGTAGTTAAGTCCAAGAGTGCGGGTTCATATCTGAAGCACTTGAGCAGTGTCTTTGAAAAGTGCAGGGCGTACAAGCTTAAAATGAATCCATTGAAGTGCACTTTCAGTGTTTCATGGGGGAAGTTCATAGGCTTTTGTGCACATAAACAGAGTATAAACATTGATCGATCCAAGGTAAAGGCTATAAGGGACATGCCCCCACCATGATCTGTGAAGGAGTTAAAGGCGTTCTTGGGGAAGGTATCCTACGTCCGTCGATTCATACTCACCCTAGCTGAGTCCATCAGCGATATATAACCACTCTTGAAGGGAAATCACATCCTTTCAAGAACACATGAGCACCAACGAAAGTATGATGCCATAAAGGATGTGCTCCTCGCACCGACGACCACGTAATGACCTACTATTGCTGCTTTACATCACCTCAACCTCTAAGTTCATTGGAGCCTTGTTGGCACAAGAAAGGGAGGGGGTGGGGTGCCCAATGTATATTTGAGTAGGGTCCTAAGAGATGCTGAGCTGGGATATACACCTTGTGAAAAGCATTATCTAGCTCTTGTATTTGCCACGCAAAAATTTTGACACTACATGATGGGTAATCAAGTTCATTTAATGACTAAGACCAATCTTATTCATTTTCTCTTAATGAGGCCTGCATTGATCGAAAGACTAACTCGATGGACAATGTTGCTGAGTGAGTTTGACATTACACCCCTCACCCTGAAGCTGAAATAAGTCAAGCATTGGCCGATTTGCTGGCCAAATTTCCATGTGGTGAACTGGAACCTCTAGACGAGACCATACCTAGAAACCTACATGAAGTCAATAGTTGTGAGGGTGCGCCATGGGCTATGACATTCGACGGGTCATCGACCCATTCTAGCGGTGGAGTAAGACTTGTCTTGGAGGATCCATTGGGCAACATTTATTTAATGGCATACAAATTGACATTTCCATGTACGAACAACGAAGCGGAGTATGAAGCTCTTATATTGTGACTTCAATATGCAAAGGATAAGGGTGCCACCAATATCAAGGTCAAATGGGACTCCAACTTGCTCATCAACCAAGTTAGATGAGATTTTGCCATGAAGGAACATGCTCTCGCACAATACCGCTATGAGGTTCAAAAGCTTGTTTCTACATGATGATGTTATATTTGAAGTCGTTGTTAAAGCCACGAATGCCGTAGCTGAGGGTAAAACTGAGCCACCATCTCAAGATTGAAGATGCAAGATCAAAGCGCAATTATATCAAGGGGAAGCTGCTATGAACAAGGAGTTGATGAACTTTGTTAATTTGAGCGGAGTTCTCTTTTATAGGGGCTGATGGAATACTTTCATGATGCGTGAGTTTGGAGGAAGGCCACAGCCACCTCAAGCATCTACATGAAGACTATTGTGCCAGGGAAGGGCCGCTCCTACACTGACGTCTCCAAAGGTTGGGTTTCTATTGGCCAAACATGACCACAGAGGCCACGACTACGCAGAAGAATTGTCTTAAGTGTCAATTGATCCCCGATCCCAAATAAATTCATCTAGTGGAAGTTACGATAGATTGGCGTCTTACATCTCGTATTTGAATGATGATACTCTGTCATCAAGCACAGCAAATGCCTCCATTATTAAGAAGCGGAGTCCTCGTTTCTTTACGCTCAATGGAGAGTTATGCAGGGTTAGTATGGACGGTCGTCCTCTCAATTGTTTAGATATTTGTGATCAACAAACTATCATGGAGGAAGTACCTAAAGGGGCATGTGGTAAACACCAAGGAGGTAGGAGGCTATACGAGGAATTGCTCAATGGCCCACCATGGAAGCTGATATATTGGACTATGCACGAAAATGTCACGCTTGCCAAGTCCTCAAAAACGTTATACACGCCCCATTCGTATCCTTGCACCCAAAGGAGGTTCTTAGGCCGTTTCATACTTGGGCTCTAGACTTCATTGGACCCATCTCGCCTGCGTCAAAATGTTACATATGGATCCTTGTTGCTACAGATTGTTACACTAAGTGGGAAAATGCCATAACTCTCAAGAAGGGGATATGTGAGCAAGTCTATAACCTTATCAAGGAGAACATCATATGTTGATTTAGGCTACCAAGATGAATCATCACGGACAATGGGACGACATTCACAAGCAAAGTATCTGCCATGATAAGTCCACACCTTATTATCCTAAGGGGAATGAATGGTCAAGCCGAGGCAAGACGTTACTGAGGATACTTAATCGTATGGTCCACGACACCCAGAAAACATGGCTTGAATTACTTCCTTTAGCACTATGGGTATATCGAACATCAAAATAGTCTCTGACGCAAGCAACCCCCTTTGATTTGGTATGTGGTTGTGAAGTAGTCATAACTGCAGAGGTAATGGTACCATCATCTAAGCTAGGGTCTTCAGCAGGAGTTGAGTGCCCCACTTGTTTTGGTGATCTAGAAGCTATAGATGAAAGGAGAGATAAGGTCAAGGAAAGCATCTAGGCCTACCAGGAGAGAATTATCAAAACCTATAAGGTAATAGTATGTCCACAGGTGTTCCACAAAGGTGACCTGGTATTGAAAGTGACAAATTATTGTTGGGAGTTATGCCTTCAAAGCATGTGTATTGACATTTTGATATGAAATTTAAAGAGCATTACGTTTTTATTATAATTGTTCTATTAAATCATATTTGAATAATTTATATAAATATATGAAAATTTCATATTCATTAATGAGACTATGATCTTATATTAGTACGAGAGAATTAAGATCATAGATAATGAATAAAATTATCAGCAACATATTAAAGTATAAAATCTTTAATGAATGGTTGCTAGTATGGTTCACTAAGCATTATGAATGCGTGTGATCTAGATCCGAATCATTGATGTGGATAGATATCTTAGTGATGGTAGTTCATCTAAAAAAATTATATATGACAGGAACGATGTGAATCAATATCTTTATTAACGTGCCGTTTATCATAAAGATTTACTACTGATCAATTTGATGATCATATCTAGATCAGTCTGAATCCTGAGTAGTCATGAAATCCTATGCATGTATACTGGATCTTTTGATTCACTCATCAAGGTCTGTTTGTTAATCAGGCTAGTGACTTTTGTTTTGGAGATTCAATGATGTGGATGGCGAGAGACATGATCTTACAAGATTTATAATCTAAGCTTTCCTAACAGACCGTATATTAGTTTTTTAAGTGTTAATTCTAGAACTGAATGGTTATTGAGCTCAAATTTATAATAAGATTATAAATTAATCATTTACTAGTGGATTAATGGTAGTCAATGATCAATAGGTAATTAGAAAGGTAAAACGATAGTTTTGACTAGTTCTAATTTACGAACTAATAATTAGAGGATAAAACTACATGAAATGATTATATCAGTGGGCTACATGAGAATACTTTGTAAATACATTCTATAATCTCTAAGAGTGCAATTTCATATTTATAGTGGAGTAATAATGAAATTAATAAATAAGATTATTTAATTAAAGAGTTTAATTAATAATCTGATTTATTGGAGATTAGGATTATATGTCCATGGTCCCCAAGTCACCTCTATACTACGCTGTCTAGAGTGTGAATATTTCAGGATATGAGAAAATGATTGACTTGCAAAAAATTTTTTTTATTCTAGGGCAAGTACATAATTATGAGATAATTATGTGCGATTAATTAATTAAAAATTAGTTAATTGAATTATTTATATATTTAAATATAATTTTCAGAAATTGTATATATATAAATAATTATCAGTTTTTTTTAATTATCGATAAGTGAGACAGAATATCTAATTTGTAAAATTAGATAATAATTTACATCAACTAAATCTATTATTTGTAGAATAACATATAAGTTAATTGATAGCGATACTCAGATATGTTAATTTTAAATTAATTGATATATAAATAATTATCTGATTGAAATAAATATTTAATTCACCGCAATTGTCACGTGTCAATCACTGATAGGGTATCAAAAATTGACATGGACTACTCTGGTGCCATGTGGCACTACAGTAGTGAGTGTACAACACTGTAGTGCCGCATGGCACTACAGTGGTGCCGTGAGGCTTTGTGCTGGCTCACGGCACACTGCAGTGCCATGTGCCATGTGCACTGCAATTTTGCACGATTACAGTGGGTCCCACTGTATTTGGAAATTTTATAATTAAATATTATTCCAGCTTATCCTTAAAAATATTATACGTCATTATCTAAAAACGTGATTTATTAAGATTGTCCTAATATATTTTTATTTATTGCTTTATGAAATCAATTGCATGTAAACTGTTAGGTTTCAACTAGTTAAAACTTGGTAATCACACCACACTAAAGGCTATAGTAACCTTTAGGTTAACCAACTTTAGTAAAAGAATTTTATTAAAGTTTGATGAATATATTTAATTAGTTAATCTAAGTTCACCTAATTATGACTTAGGCGCTTCAAAAAGTTAAATGAACTTAGACCAATGAGATTGGATTAACTGATAATTAAATATTTATAGGGTTATTATTTTGACTAGTAATTTATTTAGAATTAATTGACTAGTTAAAATAGAAACACATTATCCTAAAATAGTGAGAGGGAGAAGGTTGACATATCAATGTAACCTATGATCTTCATCATTAGTACAATACTGTGAGGTGCAGTGAGGGCTTCGAGATAACTTTGTTTTCATCCCCTAAGGAAGGTTTCAAGCTATACCAATACCAAGGTTGGACTTCTTAAGAAGATATGAGGAAGTGATGTAGTTTAGTTTTGACAGACCCTAAGGCGACATATTCTAAATGAAGTCATGAAATCTGAAATGATGGGCTACACTCATAAAATCACAATTAAGCTTTCATGTGGATAACTGTGACTTGACCGAACAAGCGATACCTTATTGTTAAAAGAGAAAATATGAGATATTTTAAATTTTAATTAATAAGGGTGAAAATATCTCATAAACAGTCTGAGGTTAATCTGACCGGCCCTAAGGCGTCACATTAATCGTTGTGTTGTTTTATCGTTATTAGTAAATGCTAAACTTATGTGTTTATTATGATTGCATTCATGCATCACGTTTACTTTTCGAATTCTAGATATTTATCAATTATTTTGATTCACGTATGTTTTAAATTTCAGTTATCAATATTATGTCTACCATGGGCAAACTTGATACTGCTTTACTCGCTCTTGAAAAATTGAATGGTGATAATTTCGCACGTTGAAAATCAAATATGAACTTAATGCTGATTTGTGAGAACCATAAGTTCATTCTTACTGAGGAATGTCCTAAGAAGCCCGCTGCTAACTTCCCTAAGAATGTTAGGGACAAATATGATGTTTGGATCATATCAAACAACAAGGCGAAGTGCTACATGCTTGTGAGCATGTATTATGTTCTAAGAACCAAGCATGGAAGTATGGAGACTACCTATTAGATTATGTAATCTTTAGAGGCAATGTTTGGGCAGCAGTCCGATCAAAGTCGTCATGAGGCCACTAGGAGCTTTATGTTGTCGAGCAAAAGCCTTCCTCCAATATTGTTAAGCGCAAGAAAAAGGAAGAAGAACAATGGTAAGGACAAGAGTAAGAAAAAAAGAGTAAACAAAGCCAAGACATCGCCGAACGCTAAGAAAAACAATAAAGACAGCAAGCATAAAGAAAAGTATTTTCACTGTGGGGTTGAAGGTTATTGGAAGAGAAACTGTAACAAATATCTCTCTAAAATGAAAAAGGTAAATATGATTTACTTGTACTTGAAGCTTGTTTAGTGGAATATGATTTTTCATCCTAGATACTTGATTCATGAGTCACTAACCATGTATGTTCTTCTTTACAGATGTTTGATTCGTCAAGAGAGCTGGCTGATGGCAAGATCGTTTTGAGAGTTGACAATGGTGCACTCGTGTCAGGTAAAGCATTAAGGACAATCCATTTACTTTACGGATATAATTACTTAGTTTTGAACGATGTTTATTATATTCCTGATTTTTCGAGGAATTTGATTTCTCTGTCATTATTGCAAGAACAATTATTTGAAATTTCTTTCATTAATAAAGAGTTTACTATTTCTAAGAATGGATTCAATATCTGTCATGCTAAAATTATAAACGGGCTGTGTATGCTTAAACTGACTGAACACACGTTAAATAATTCAGATTTATTTAAAATAGCAAAACTAAAAATAACAAACAACAAAGAGTTTCTCATGATGATAACACATATTTATGGCATCTTAGGTTTGAACATATTAATCTAGATACGTTAAACATGTTAACAAAGCATGGTGCTTTGAGAGAGCTAAAAGATGGACTCTTCATGTTTTTGAATCCTATCTAGAAGGTAAAATGACCAAGAGACCTTTCACAGGAAAGGGCCAAAGAGACAAGGAACTACTTGAGTTAGTACATAGTGATGTCTGTTGACCGATCAATGTACAAGCTAGAGGTCGGTATGAGTATTTTATCACTTTCATTGACGACTACTCAAGATATGGTAATATTTACCTAATGCATCGAAAGTCTGAAACTTTTGGAAAATTTAAAGACTTTAAGGCTGAAGCTAAAAACCATTTAGGTAAATCATTGAAAACCCTTCGATCCGATCGAGGTGGTGAATACTTGGATTTACAATTCAAGGATTATTTGCTGGAGTGTGGATCCTATCCCAAATTACAGCACCTGGAACACCACAGCAAAATGGTGTTACAGAGAGGAGAAACTGAACCTTATATGATATGGTTAGGTCGATGTTAAGCTACTCATCATTGTCACTTACATTTTGGGGATAAGCACTACACACACCAACTTACATTTTGAATGTAGTGTTTTCTAAGTCTGTAAGCAAGACACCATTAGAGTTATGGAATTGCTCCAAACCTGGTTTGCGTCATTTTCAAATATGAGGGTGTCCAGCTCACGTTCTTAGACGCAAGACCGGAAAGTTAAACTCAAAGTCTGAGGTATGCATATTTGTTGGCTATTATCTAGATGCTATAGATGGGTACTTTATATTCTCAATGATCAAAAAGTGTTTGTGTTGAAAAATGTAATCTTTCTTGAGTATAACTATATGTAAAACTACAAACCTCGTAGCAAAGTAGTTCTCGAGAAATTAGCGACTGATGATATTAGACCACCTTCAATTTCTACTGATAAACAACAAACCAGAGAAACCACAGTTCTTGCAAAGGAAACCTCGGTGCAACGTCTTAGTGAGAGGGTTGTGAGACAACCAGTTCGCTACGAACTAGAGACACATGTCCTAGTGTTAGACACTAATAAAGATGATCAGTCCCATTGGATGTAAATGAATATTTAAGAAGCAAAGAGGTGTATACGGGAAAGTAAAGACTTTCAAGGTACAGTTAGTAGCCAAGAGCTATACACAAAGGGATGGAGTCGATTATGAAGAGACATTCTCCCCTGTGGCCATGATAAAATCCATTCGCATCCTTTTGTCCATAAAAAGATAATTTTGACCAGTTCTAATTTACGAACCAATAATTGGATGGTAGAACTACATGAAATGATTATGTCAGTGGATTACATGAGAATACTCTGAAATACATTCTATAATCTCTAAGAGTGCAATTCCATATTTAGAGTGGAGTAATAATGAAATTAATAAATAAGATTATTTAATTAAAGAGTTTAATTAATAATCTAATTTATTGGAGCTTAGGATTATAGGTCCATGGTCCACAAGTCACCTTTATATTACGCTCTCTAGGGTGTGAATATTTAAAAATATGAGAAATTATATAATTATGAGATAATTATGTGTGATTAATTAATTAAAAATTAGTTAATTAAATTATTTATATATTTAAATATATTTCTGAAATTATATAATTAAATTATTATTAGATAATAATTTAAATCAACTAAATATATTATTTGTGAAATAACGGATAAATTAGTTGATAGGGATAACCAAATATGTTTATTTTGAATTAAATGATATCTAAATAATGTACTACAATAGTGAGTGTGTAACACTATAGTGCCACATGGCACTACAGTAATGTCGTGAGACACTATGTTGGCTCACGTCACACTGCAGTGCCATGAGGCACTGTAGTTATGCACAATTGCAGTGGATCCCACTACAATTAGTAATTTTATAATGAAATATTATTTCAGTTTATCCCTAAATTTGATACGCCATTATCTAGAATATATACAAATATTATTCTAATGGCCTGGGTGGTTGAAAGAAGAGGAGAGAATCAATTGATCAGATCATCAATTTGTCAATCAAGAGTTTAATTGAGAACACGATTGGTGTCAATGATATTTTCTTCTGTGATTAAACATTAATCAAATCCATAAAAGAATAATAATCATGTTCTTTTAAAGAATCGTCTCACTAAAGTCATTCTCAGAAATCTCTAGATCTCATGTGTTGAGAACATCTAGAGACAGAAAAAGTGTCTTGTAATATTCTACGTGCCCGTCCTACTGCGTTGATGATTGACTTAGAAGATCTTGGTGTGGATCTCACAGTCTACTGATTGTTGGAACAATTTCGCGGGAACGGAGGATCTATCGATTTTTGCAAGGACACTTGATATGGACTATAAGAGGTATATGATTCTTAACCTTATAAGTTGTATATTTAACTTATAAATATATAATGGATCCTGACTGATTGAAAAAGAGTTTTCAATAAAAGTTTTTATTTAGTTATCATGGCGTTGCACAAGTTTTATTTTATTAAAAGGCCACGCGCCTCCACACTTCTGCTGCGCACTCGTCACGGCGACCAACAATTATGTCAAGCGGGGAATGCACGCTCAAAAGTTCACACCAAAATGGGAAGGTTCCTATGAGATTGCATTCTTTACTGAAAGTGGATATTATCGTTTAGTCGATCTCCAAACAAGACACCCATTACCATCACCTATCAACTTCAAGTTTATCAAGAAATACTATGCGTAGGCATTTTGTCAGTTGCTTCTTTTTATACATGTAAATATTTTGTCATTGCTTGAAACAATAACCACCGAGGCAACTAGGCGTGATATAAGCCAGTTGGCACGCTCTTATGTACTTAAACTTGGAATGAACGATATAACTTCAAAAGATTTTGACTTTACAGATGTGCTACGAAATATTGCTACTTAATGGGTCTCCAACGCCCTTCTTGAAAACACCCATGATAAACATCATGCTTGGTGAGTTGCATAAGCTTTCACGCCTATATTTAAGAACACCCATGATAAGCTTCATGATTTGTGAGTTGCATAGGCTTCCACGCCTCTATTTAAGAACACCCATGATAAACGTCATGCTTAGTGAGTTGTGTAGACTTTCACGCCACTACTTGAAAACACCCATGATAAATATCATGCTTGGTGAGTTGTTTAGGCTTTCACTCCTCTACTTAAGAACACCAATGATAAACCTCATGCTTGGTGAGATGCGTAGGCTTTCACACCATTACTTGAAAACACCCATGTTTAACGTCATACTTGGTGAGTTACATAGGCTCACGCATCTACTTGGAAACACCCATGATAAACTTCATGCTTGGTGAGTTGCATAGGTTTTCACGCCTCTACTTGAGAACACCTATGATAAACACCATGCTTGGTGAGATGCATAGGTATTCACGCCAATACATGAAAATACCCATGATAAATGTCATGCTTGGTGAGTTACATAGGCTTTTACGCCTGTACTTGGAAACACCTATGATAAACGTCATGCTTGGTGAGTTGCATAGGCTTTCATGTCTCTATTTGAGAACACCCATGATAAACGTCATGCTTGGTGAGATGCATAAGCTTTCACGCCTCTTCTTCAGGAAACCCATGATAAACGTCATGCTTGATGAGATACGTAGGCTTTCATGCGACTATTTGAAAACACCCATGATAAACGTCATGCTTGGTGAGTTGCATAGGCCTTCATGCCACTACTTGAAAAACACCCATGATAAACTCCATGCATGGTGAGTTGTATAGGCTTTCACGCTGCTGTTTGAGAACACCCATGAAAAATGTCATGATTGGTGAGGTGCATAGGCTTTCACGCCTCTACCTAAAGACACCCATGATAAACGTCATACTTGGTGAGATGGAAGACTTTCACTCCCTTTTAATTGAAAACACCCACGATATGCATCATGTTTGGTGGGATGCATAGGCTTTCACATTCCTGCTTAAAGAACACATATGATAAACATTGTGAATACTTGTAATGCACAACTCAAATCCACGAATTTGATGTATCACCCAGACTCGTGTATCGCCTCATTGAGCTCAATCTCACCACGATGAAACCCTCATGCCCCCTAGACACACCAAGTGTCGTGAGTAAGGCTCTCACGCCCTTGGGAGGATCACTCGCTAGGTGAGCTGGTCGGCAAACAATGTCTAGTATACTCTAACAACCTTACACGATCTCACCAAGGACACTCGCAATGTGTTACCACATAAAGATTACAAGGCAACAGGCAAATAAATGAAGCATACAAAAATAGAGAAATAACGACCCAACATTGGACATGTGAAGATAAGAAGATGAGATCTCATTCACTAGTAAAAGTTCACAGTAGTATGAGTTATTATTACATCAAAAGTCATAAGAGGTACATGAAGAAACGCAAGCAATCTAACTGTGGTTCCCAAAAACATCACCAGGCACAAGGTCCTTAGAGTCAATCCTAATGGAGGTGCTCCTCACTTGGAGCTGACGATGCTCGTTGATCTTTGCATCTAAGTCCGCTATCTTGACTTGCGCCGCAAGCATTCGCTTTTGTTGATAACGATGTCACTCTTCTAAATGCTCTATGTACACCTCCCTCGCCAATCGTCGGTGCAACCGCCAAAAGATACAAATGGTAGGTCTTAACTAGTCCAACTTCATATGCAACAGCTTCATCTCCTTCCACATGTTCAACACATAAGATACCACCTCTAGGTGGGATCCTTGTACTGAAGGTTGGCCAAAATAAACAATGTCTCCCCAACCGTAGCGATGCAGGATTGATGAATATGCCTGGTAAAGTTTAGGAACAGAATGTCATAATCAGAATGAGTTCTAACAGCCTTTTGAAGATACAGGATCAACGTCTCGTCCACTAAAACCTGGTCATACTCAACCATCCGTCTAGAAAGCTCCAGCTTGAATTCATGTGCACCATCAGCTTCGCAGCTCATGCTGTCGCTCTCGGAAGTTCACCATCTGACCTCCTCCTACTCAAGTTCTGAAGAGGGGTTACAACATGATCATCATCATCCAATGGATGATTCTCATCAACAGACGCTCGACGGGGTGGAGATGTCGCTACCCTAGTCTCGAGCTCCCTTCTCACGATGACATCACAACAAGAGCTTGCATAAGTTGTTACCATATTAGTAGTAACTGTGTTGGAGGCTGCAGGAGAAGGGCATGCTGCCGCACCGTCACCTCCATCCTCTAACCTGTAGGGAACACCCCCTATCGCGGCAATCTGCTCGCGCTCATTCACATCTATAGACCCCTACATGGAAAAATGCGACATGTTGTCAATATGAAGTATTTCTCTACAAGAGCCAAGCAAACACATACTGGCAGGCATTTACAAATAAGCTAGACTACGCTATCAAAACATGCAATAAAAGTGTTACTTCTACCCTTGCGTGGGAATCTTCCACAAGAGGAGACTCCTCTACCTCTTCCAGTTACGTGATATCAAGAGGGGAAGTCGTAGAATCAGCTATGTCATTTTACGCCACGACAATGGTAAGAAGGCCCCTCACTAGCTAGATGGAGATAAAGCTCGGTTTCTTAGTTCATTCTCGAAAGGGGATAATTGTGTTGGCATCAGTGCTATGAAATCCTACATATGGAAACATCAGTTTCAACTTTGGCTAAGGGAAATGTGCAAACATGGCACAAACGAACCAAGATAAAATTCACACATACCTCAAGATATGCCTCCTCACTCTCTGGAATAGCTGGCACGTGCCCGTTGGTCTTTTCTACCACGGGATAATCCTCCTCAGTTGGGCCACAACCATGCTCTTGTCAAAAGGAAGAAGGCATATAACAATGTTATAAGAGCTAGTTAGCAAAAAAAAGAGAGAGAAGAATGTGAGAAAGATATGTATATACCAACGTCCTGGCCTTCTTGCCTTGGACTAACCCAGTTGAAGATGTGCCCTCCAAAGCAGGTCCTACCCTTTTCCTTTGCTAAACTAATTGTGGGAATGCGTCCTCGCCACTAACCTGTCCTGAACTCCCCAGAGGACGCAGAAACAAATACAAGTACCAACCAACTAGTTCATTGTAAAAGTGCACAATGAATGGTTAATAAGAAAGTATAAGTCTTCTAAAAAAAGAGGGACATACTATTGAAGGTGATGACGGAGCACCGAGAGGAGGGTCTATGCTAGAGGCATTGATGAGCCCGCGCGTGGCAATCCTCTCGGATGCATGCTTAGACTTTAGAGAAGCATCGACTATAGGATTGGTCATCAGGTGAATTATTCTGGCCGTCTGACACTTACCAGTAGGGGAGACCTCAATTGTAATAGGGACTCTAGATGTGCCTCCCTTCTGAACCACACTCGAAACACCCATTAGCTGAATGTTCGAAGTGACTTCTTGACCCGTCTCAGAATGCACCACCCCAGACTTAGGTTTGGGAATGAGGCTCAACGTGATGTCACCCCTGTAAACCATTGGAACATCTAACATCTTTGGAGGAGATTCTAAGCTTCTGGTCCATCTCAACTTCTAACTCAGCCAAAATATTTTGAGTTTTATTGTTCGACGAGGCATGCGAGCAGCACAGGGGACGAGTAGCTTGCGAGGAGTAGCGTCCCCATAATCCCTATCAACCATCCATAGTATCAATGCTTCCTTGCCCCGCACTCACTCTAAATTAAGATTGGCGGTACCCTGGTCATAGCCGAACTGATGGGAAACCCGATTACACTGATAGCGCGTCGGCGTGAAATGGTTCCCATCCTTCCCATCTTCTTACTCCACCATCATGGGAAGAGTGAAAGGCATCATGATCGCCACCAGAAGCATGTTAAGACTCGACCAACCAAGCACAGACTCCCTACTTAGTGAAATATGCTTGTCCACCATTCCCCTAAACATGGTGGGCGTAACTGGTGCAACCGTCCAAATAAGGGCAAGGTCAAAAGTAACTTTACATGTCAATGTCTTGTGAAAAGTTGACACGAGCGAGAGTCTTATACCACACCAAGACCATGCACGGGGTGGTTCAGAAGGGTGCTGCCACTTTGTGTAATCAACCTTCGGAGGAGCACAATGGATGAATCGCTCCCAAATGAACATTTGTAAGAATGAGCAGTCCACAAAGGTTGTAACCGCATACCTGCCCATGGACCTCTTTAGATCACTGTGGAAGTGATCAAGGAAGTAGTAAAGATTGCACAAGACAAGGGCCCAAGAGCAATCCTTTTTCCTATTGCCAACATGGCTCCTAGGGGTGTTCAACGGTCGGTCTGATCAGATTTTTGGAGGAAAACGAGATTAGACCGAAAATTACGGTCCTCCTATATGGAGGACCGAACCGACCAAAACATTGCAAAAAATTTGAACCGACCAGACCGAACTTCAACGGTCGGTTCAGACGGATTTTACGGTCTAAGTACGCGTTTTATACGCGTGATAAATACACGTAATTTTTAGATTAAAAGTTTAATATATGATTAATGTATTGAACATATTATACGCGTGATAAAAATACGTCTTATTTCAAGCCATACTTTAATAGCACACACATGTAGGCGCTTACTTCATCATGAGGAGGTAGTGTGGTACTTTTATAACTCATTCCCACCTTAACTCTCTATTTCCTTTCTGATGTGGGAATGGGGAAAAGTCACTTTTTACTTGAAAAAGAATTTTATATATATTATACGATCGGTCTGGTCCAGAATTGGTTGAAATTCTAGACCGAACTGACCAAATATGAGAAAAAAACCGTCTAGGCCGATCAACTTTGGTCCGGTCCAGATCCGATTATACGGTCTAGACGGTTTTTGAACACCCCTAATGGCTACCATCGGGAGTAAACGCTTACTCACCATCTCCGTCGGTGTACCTACAACAACATTTGAGAAGAAAAATGTTAGACCACCCAGGCAAAGAACAACAACGAATGTGAAAGACAATAGTTGAAAAAATCATCACCAGACCCTTGCTTGGAAAAATGAATCTCGACAACCACATAGATAGGAATGCAGCCAGCTCCACCTCCTTATTCTTATACATGACATCATCAATGGGAAAACATCTTGCAGATTTCTTCCGATTTGAATCATAGTCCTTGAAGAAATGACTCATCCAAGCAGAAAAGTTGGCCCTCTTCTTGCGTCTACCACCAGAAGAAGGCTTGTAAGAATTCTTCAAGCCATCCTTAAGAAGATCAATCACCATGTGCATTTTAGGCCCCATAGTGCTGAAGAGGCGCGGTATCACTAAACATAGGAAGATGCAACAGTACAAGTACATCCTCTAGTGTAGGGGCAAACTCCCCCCAAGCAGCGATGAAAGTTTGTGAGTAGTTCCACCAACGGTGAAGAAGTGTATGAAATAGAGCAGTGTCACACTAGATCGATAGTTTGGATGCCACCTCCAATGCTTCCAAAACTTCGGCACTCTTTAGCAAAGTGACATAATCAGAGTTAGAAAGTATGTGTGTACACTAATCCTCCCAGTTGACCCCCGACTTGCTATGACTCCTCAAGTCAATGGGGGGAATCAAAAAATTACCACGAGCATTCGCAAGGAACGACACTTGCTCAAGTCTAAGGAACTTAACCTTCTCGTTCTCCTCCTCCATCAAGACATCAGAATTAACCTCCCCTTCAATCGATTTTAAATGCCATTAATCACGTGGTCAGCAATAGACTTCATCGAGGACCATGGTTTAAGAGGAACTGGGGGAGCTAGCTCACATTTTCCCATAATAAGCTCAACCTTTGAAGAAGCCATGGATATGACTTAAAACCTGTAAAAATAGAGGAGCATGTGTTACAAGAAAGAAACATGGCTACATGCAAAATCACTTAGTCCATACAAATTTTTGAAATTTTCATAAGGGGGAGGCATTCTACAAACACCCTATGACGGAGGAATGTTCAATGGAGGCATGTCTAAGGAAGGCAAAAAAAAATTTCAAAATTTTCCTAAAGGGGAAGAATAATACAAATACCGTATGATGGAGGCACGTTCAATAGAGACTTGTCCAACAGGGGTACATTTTTTTCAAATTATACTAAGAGGGGAACCATACTACAAACACCCTATGACGGAGGCATGTTCAATGGAGGCATATCCAATTGGGGCAAAATATTTCAAAATTTTCCTAAGGGGGGAACATATTACAAACATCTACGGGAGACTTGTTCATCACGAGACATCCTACTTGCAAAAAATAATCTAAGAATAACAATGAGTATCTCACTTACCTGAAGCAAGAAATCTGAAGAAGTGAGAGCCCGACAACTACTTGCGCATGTCACAACTTGTTACTAGTCCGTGAAAGCAAGATCTACAAGTAAAACAAACACTTGATTAGACAAAGGTGCATGGCAAGCATAATGATGTCTAAGGCATTTTATCATCAATTAACATAGTGACACGACACACGCAACTCCTATTCATCCAACGTGCTCACTCCCCCGCGTCGCGTTCAACATTACACAACTATAACATACACCTAACACTCCCAATGCTGCCACCAAGTTTCCATGCCACAATCCACACCTCCGTGGCCATCCACCAATCCACCTCCTACATGCGCCACAAACTCCCTACATCAGCCTCGCGCGCAAGCACCCAACATCACCTAAGTACCGCCATCAAGATGTCCAAGTGCCGCCATCACACAATGAGTACAGCGCAACTTGCACCCACGCAAGCACCAACATGCCAGCATCAAGATCACCCAAGTGCCACCATCAAGGGAGCCCAGCACGTCATGCCACGCCCAACACAAACAAGTCCCGCGCGCCAAGCTCGCTCCACCATCACACTACAAACAACCTCGCGCACCCACACGTCACGCCAAGGGCTGCCATCAAGCCACTCCCTTGTTAGCGCACAAGCCCCGCCATTAGGATAGCACACCCTCATGCCTCTAGCATCACTTGCCGCCATCCACCCGTGCATGTGTCAAGCACCACCCATACCACCATCGTGATTACACCGGACATCAAGGGATCACCCAACATGCCGCCATCCATCGATGTGAGTTCACCCCGCGCGCCCAAGCAAGCTCCCTGCCATCATGATACCGCCATCAACACCCAAGCTTGCCCTGCGAACGTTGATGCCACCAGCAACCTAACCTCATGCTGCCCTCACCAACCCGCCACCATGCTTCCTCTCCCTCAAGCGCCCAGTAGTACCTCCACCAAGCTCACAACTTGGTGGCGGCATGGCAAAACTCCCATGGCAACAAAATTTCACAAAATTACAATACCCAACAAATTTTCCAACAAGAATCAATCAATATACAGTAGCGATTCACTCAAAAAATGCAAGAAAAAGTGTGAGAAATCAATGGGTTTACTTCAAACACTAGTCAAATAGAAAAGGGGGAAGAACACCTTGCTTGGAGCTTTGAATTTTTTTCACCAAAAATGCCCAAAAAATCCAACCCTTGTTCTTCAATCTTCAAGCTTGCGCAAGAAATTTTCAAAAATTTTGGAGGGAGAAGGAATTGATAGTTTTGCCTTTATGTCTCTTAAATGAAGGGGAGAAGGGTAGATGGAGTATGTAATCCCTTTTATAGAAGGAGAATGGAGTGGGGACTCCCACATAATTTCAAAAGTTGAAATTTTTCTGAAATTCACCCCACAAATTTTTTTTATACAAATTTGACTCCATGCAACAAAAAGAGGCCTACATCATATAACGAATGCACATTGGGCATAACGGATTGATGCATCCCACATACATCATGTAATGAAACAATCAAAGGATCGGGGACTTGATGATACAATCGATTGCTACATCGAAGAAATTATGTACAAGCCCGATTACTCCGTATCGTGCTTCTACAGGGGACTAAATGTACATGAGGGTTGGCGATCTCAATGTTGACTACCCGCGAAGCATAACTCTTACGGCGTATCGGGAGTGTCTCCACCAAGGATGCACCATGGAGTACCACGGCTGAGACGTTCCACAGAGTATCACTACTGAGACAGGCCATAGAGTATCACCGTTGAGACGTACCATGAAAAATCACCGCTGAGTCGTGTACACATGGAGTACCACCATTGAGACGCAACCCTTGGGGTGCCGCCATTGAGGAGCATCCCTTGAGGTGCCGCCACTGAGGTGCACCCCATGGGGTGCCGTCACTGAGGTACTCGTGGGGGTCATTCCCATAGCAGCACTATGGGGTGTCGCCCCTGTGGTAGCACCATTAATGTCCCCCACCCCCCCACGGTAGCACCATTGATGTCCCCCCCACGGTAGCACCATTGATGTCCCCCCCACGGTAGCACCATTAATGTCACCCCCACGGTAGCACCATTGATGTCACCCCCACGGTAGCACCATTGATGTCACCCCCACGGTAGCACCATTGATGTCACCCTAATGGGTGTACCATGGAGGTGAATGTATCACCCTTCGTAATGCAACTCAAAGACAACAATGACGTACTTAAGACAAGACGTATCATTCCGCTATCACAATGAGTCATCACACCATAAACCACCAAGTCAAGTGACAAAGATTTGAGTGGACGTATGGTTGCCTGAGAACGCTTGAGAGGCTGTGGACTAGTAGGATTAGGGGCGAGACTACATTGTATTGGAAGGGGACACACCTCTTCAGTACGACCACTCTAGACATTGAGGATGTGCGGAGACGTTGGGTGAACACCGCCGTTATGCCTCACCAGCTAGGCGTGTTCTCCCTAGATCATGGTCATTATACAAAGACTCACGTGGACCGCCCGATTAGCTCATGTGTAATCCTCCTCTTACTCACCTAAGCATGATCAATCAACTTAGGTGGTACGATTTGATTGGCGGGCTTGCAACTAATCAAGGAATTAGTTGTAATGGTCCCCCTCCTTTAGTTCACCTATAAAAGGAGGACTCCTTCATTTGGGAGGAGGGGAAGTTTAGAGAGAGAAGTTCCCAATTTAGAGAGAGAAGCTGTCATTTCTAGAGTGAGAAACTCTCACTTCTAGAGAGAGAGAGAGCAGACATTTGTCACCACCCTTGAGTGTCTAGAGTGCTCCCCATTCACCTATCGGCGTCCTCCCCGACGTTCTCAGACGCTGTTCTAGTCACGAGCTAGGACTAGACCACTCCTGCACCTCACCCACATGACACCTTTGTATCTACACGGTTACAATAACTTCTTTGTGCTATAAATTAGTTGAGGAAATATGTGATGTAAACATGGGGCTGCAGTATAAGGGTTGGCAAATACAATGAAGCACAAAAGCAACCAAGTTGCAGTAGCTTCATGATTCAATCAATCTATTCCTAAAAATGGATCATCGCTCAAGTGAAGGCAGAGCGGCCGTCGTGCCATGAGCTTTAAAACTATTGACGACTTACCTAGCAAAAAGGTAAATTTATTTTGTGAATGGGAAACTTCTATGGCTTCTGAAATGTACTCAGTTTCATTAGAACTTTCAATGAACATGCATTTAAATTAAATAATGAACATGCATTTAAATAAATAATGAACACGCATTTAAAATGAATAAAAAGAAAAAAATGAATTGAAAAAGTCATCTCACCCTCTAAAACAGCAATAATATATATCAGTAGTGGTGGTTCGGTGGTAGTGGTGTTGTAGTTATTTATTTTACAATAATATATTCAATTGTCAAAATTGCAAGAGACTGCTAGTGATAAGAAAATGTGAGAATTTAAATATATAATTATTTGCTATAACGTAAAAAAAAATTATAACAGGTCTAAATATTAAAGTAATTTTTTTACTCGCAAATTTTGAATGGTCCTATGGTCTGAGATGTCATTTTCTTCTCCTTTTTTTCTCTCTGAATTTATATCACTAATTCTTAGGGTTAAATAAACTTTTAGTCACCACCTTTCTCTAATTTCAATTTAGTTGCTATATCTTTGTTGTTATCAATTTTTTTTTGCCAAAGTTTGTTGTTCTCAATTTAGTCCTGTTGTAAAATGGAGAACAAAATCCAAACCGGTAGAGTATTAAACAGTCCAATTCTCTGATAAAAGATAATAGCAGAAAGAAAGAAATAAGAAAAAGTTGGAGAAACAAGATTTATTCTGTTCAGTTCACAAGAATGTGAACCTACATCTTACAGCTGAAGATAATGAAGCCACTATAATGATTTTTTTTTGTTTTGTTACAGTGTTGCATTATTCAGATTACAAAACGGAACTTTAGAGGGGTTGTTTTTTTTCCTCATTAAAAACTCATAAGATATCAGTTTAGTTTAAATTTCTAATTAATGGATACTTTGGCACATTTTTGCTGACTTTTAAGTAAAAACCTTCCGTTCTTATATTCTCCAGCCGCATGAACATCAAGCTTGTGGCCTTAATGTGGTGAACAGAAATCCGCTAAATTAGGCATGGGCGGTTCATCACAACCTGGCTTAGGTTTTCCTTCTGATGATAGGTTCCTCCCTCCGCGACCTACCCTAGGTATCTTCTTGTTTATATAATTTTATTCTTCGTTTAGTTTTGTATTTTACCTTATTTTTCATCAGTTCAGAATGATATGTTTTTCCTCCCAAGATCTTGTAATAAAATTATGTTACTTGATATATGGTCCATGACTATTAAAATCATTTGCTGCCATATGTAGTTACCACTTTTTTTAATACAGGATGTGCTGTGTTATCCTCTCATTGCTATCACTTAATAAAGATAGATGAAGACTAAAACAAACACAAAAGCGTCTATTTTGACTAGAATGAATCAGAAATTTATGATATAGGCGAAAATATTATAAAAATACTAACATCCATTCCTCCTTTTCAGACTTCAATGGTCAAAAGGAGATAGGCATTCCGGTTGGCTGTTTGTCCATTCATGCATGGTTTTTCTTTTTGCAAATAACCTTCACTCTTCAACTTCTGTATTTTGCACTCTAATGCACGGTTCCAAAAAAAAAACTCCTCTGTTTTGCGCCCTCTGTTGAAAAAATAGTCATTTAGCATTCATGGAGCGGTCACACCATACTTGAGACGCATAAATAATTTATTCACAGTTTTACACATATATAGTCGGGGTATTTCTAGTTTTAATGTGATTTTTAAAATAAATTCTGAAAATAATTTAGTCTTGAAACTAATTCCAAAACTACGGTAGAAATGACCATGTCGGAAGGCGTCTTTTGTAAAGACGACTTCAAGTTGGCAAAAGGCGTCTTAACAAAAGACGCCTTCAGTGCAGATGCTCCCCACATTACAAAAATCATCAACACAACCCTGCATACAAAAATCATCTATTCTGCAGAACATTTTATAACGTTCTCAATGAATCATCATACATTTTTAACATTCTCAATGAAACAACATACATTTTTAACAAATTTTATTACTTTACATTTATATTATTCTACAAAAATCCAAATACAAAAAATATAAATCAATCACGTTCCACACGGTGGTCGTCTTCTCATTCTTCTTGGGCATCTTTCATATGTTTGTGGTTGAGTTACTTGTGATGATGGATCTTCCTCCATAATAGCTGCTGCTAGACTTTCTTCCTCTACAATAAGCAGCGGGTCTTCCACCACAATATGTGGGTTTTCTTTATCCACAATAGGAGCATCTTTCACAATAGGCGAGTTTCAAGCACGTCTTCTACCTCCTCTTCCAGGAACACTAGCTCGTCCTCCTCTACGCTGTTGAGGTTAATGAAATGGTTCAGAAGTAGAACCAAGTTGAGTCACTGACTCACCTCCAAATGTATAAAAGACGGGTGACGTGTATGGCTCTTGATGAGACATAAATGGTTCGTCTCGAGGCATGTGTGATTCTTGTTGACTTCTTTGAGATAAGTTGTGCACTCCATGCCTTTGGGACAAAGAAACTTGATAAGCCGCATTCGCTTGTCTTATTGCTTGTGTGGTTATCTCACACACATTATGGATTCGAGGCATTATCCAAGATGGCTCAGTATCATTAAGTGTCAAATTGTTAATATTGTCCAAACTTTCCGTCTGCATAGATAAAAAGACATTATATAAGTTACTTATTAAATGACCATATAAGCCTCATTAATTACATAAATTTAAAAAAAATTACCATTAAATCATATAACGCTTACTGTTGAGTTATGTATCGCCGTGTGATTCTCTGATACCATAACATGTATGAGCTGTCATATCCATTTTCATCCACGTGCCCCTCACCAATGTGTGTCCTACGCTCATCTCATCTCTCAATGTATGCCTGATGTTGGATGCCCTAATTTAGTTCATTTCTCCCCCTTAAGTCTATGTCATGCAACCGTCTTTCAGTATCACATGGCTCGGGCACACGTTGAATCATACAGAATTATCTTAGAACATGATCTGGTTGATGCCATTCCACTATATGAAAGTAAATGAGGGGAGATACAGACCGTCATATATCAATACACTTCAAGAACATGTGTGGAGCTCTTTGTGAGACTAAAAACATCTCTCCATCTATGAGATAAATTTCACAGTTAAATACATGTAAATGATAACATACATACATAATAATCAAATGAGTTGACTTACCTATACCCAAAGGAGGTGGTGGCATTGGAAGTCCATCTTCCCCGACATTATCATGTCTCGCCCGTTGCAACCTCACTGGTGCCAAATGTGATCATCAGTCCCATGCCCATAATTGCAGTACTACTAGAAGCATTTTTATGGTTGGCTTTGCACATCTCCCTATACAACCATGCAAGGCATGCACTACCCCAACTATACTGACCAGCCTCAGCAAAATCTTCTTATAAATGCAAGAACATTAAATGTACATTAATGTTTGACTTATCACAAAAAAGGGTACCTCCGATAAGTTGTAGAATATATGCACGTGCATAACGTTGAACATAAGGCTCGTCATCATCATCAGATAATGGGGGAAAATGTGCAGTGCAACACATCATAAGTAAACACGATCTCTGTAAATCACGTGGGCCTGGTCAAAATCCTAATAAACCTTCACATATCCTTGGCCAATCTTGATGTGTACTACCCGTCATCGCCATCCCATCAATTAGAAGTCCTAATTGTATTTGCACATCTTATAGAGTGATAGTACACTCACCATGTGCCATATGAAATGTGTGTGTTTCAGGACGCCATCTCTCCACAAAAGATGTGATCAAGTGCTAGTCGAGGGCGATAAATCCAACCCTCGCAACTTCATAAAATCCAGCACGTATCAAATATGGAATAATACGTCTATGGAGTGGCATGTTTTGATGAACAACTGCAGTATGTCGGCGACAATGTAAAGCACACGAATCCTCCTGGTCCCAAACATGTTGGGATCTATGTTGATCCTGTAAATATAACACCGAGCTATCTTATGGTCCACACTCCATGATATCCAGAAAATGAGTGTCATTCAAAATACAATGATTATATTGAATTACATAAAAATGTACTAAGTCAATGATTATATTGAATTACATAAAAAATTTCAAGATTTCAAGAACCCAAAACACATGAAAATCTAGGTTTTGAGAGAGATTAAGGAGAGATTAAAGAGAGATATTACAAAATTGATGACATACATCCATACAACTTTCATAAAAAATGAATAATTTCAAGATTTGAAGAACAGATTTAAAAGATCAAAGGAGTTAGAAATATACCTAGGGTTTGAGAAGTTCTTGCTAGTGATTTGAGAGATTGAGAATTTTTTTTTTGTGAATGAGAGTGAGATAAGAGTGAGAGGATGTAATGCCGGCAAAATGACAGTAAAACTGAGGCGTTCTTCTTCGCAGGTTATGATAAGCTTATGCTTTCGGTCGCAGGTATTGCAAAGATGCCTTTTACGTGGCCCATATTTGGGCCACGTCACCACGAAGGCGTCTTTTGCAAAGACGCATTCGTCCTAGGTGTCCTAAACCACCTTAGTTTTGGAATTAGTTTCAAAAGTACCGTATTTTAATTATTTTTTTCTAAAATTATTGTAGAATACTCAAAAATCCCAGATAGTCTCACACCACCTTTTATGTTCGAGTAGCATAGGCTTGACAACTAACGGAAGCTATTAAGACTTGGCTTGCCAATCCGAATGCAGATCTCGCGTGGAACTGACATTTAATAGCTTCAACTGATAAGGATTTCGCAGCGAGTTTTACATATATAAGTTTAGCTGGAAGTTGGTGCTATTGCATCATAGTTTTTGCTACTTACCTCTGTACACTCACGTGACAATTGTACAAGAAGTCATCAACTCATCTGTACACTCACATGACCAGCAAGCAGCTCCGGCCTCAAATGATGTCTCATTTCTTCAAATGATATCTTATTTCCTCAAATGATGGATCAATCACACCCCCTCCTATTCAGTGGAGTAGCCAAGAAAAAAAAGAGAGGTTAGAGATGAATTTAGAATCTTCAGTTGCTTTAAATTTAATATTTGAGCATATGTTTGGTCTGGTAAGGTGCAGAAAATATGAATACAAGTTGTGATAGCAAAAACAAGAGAGATTTGTATATCCTTAGACAACAATTACTTTATTTCCATTAGCATGTATTGTACGATAATTTCTCGTCTGTTAATCCAAATTTTTATTTTGTCCATTCACTTCTTTAAATAAGAAACGAAAAAAATAAATATTATATTTTACTGTGTAAACCACATTAATGCGCAGTGTAACGGAGGGGCTATTTGTGTTCATTTGAATCATTTGAGTTTGATTGAGAAAATTAGACGTATAAAGGCTAATTTTTGGAATTTGCTGAAACTGGGAGAATTTGCTAAAACTGTATATTCCTATATTATAATACTTATGCGATGCTTTATACCGTAACATTAGTCATGCTTGAATAGTTATTCATATAACACTGTTTGATGTTTCTTAACCATGAAATAGTATCACAATTAATTTAAGTAAATTATTCTAGACTGATCAAGTTTTTATGAATTATTCTATATTAACCAAGTTTTTAGTAAGTGATGTGTCATCTTTTCTTTGATTAATTTTATAAATTATTTTTAATAAGTGATAAAATATAAATTTATGAATGAATGACACGTCACTTGATCAATAAAAATTTAAAAATATATAAATCAGATTTTAATTTTCCTGTTTTAATAATCTTTCATTTGATTTTGTGAGATATATCATTAAAAAGTGTCTATCCTCGGAATTGAGAATAAATTAATAGAAAATTATATAGTAAGGAACTACAACAATAGGAAATATATGAAAGCCAGGAATTCAATGAAGAGATCAAAAAATTTTCATAGCTGAATATTTAATATAGAATTATCATTAAATATATTATAAACTGTGATAAAAGAAAAAGACAGCAATATGGGGGTTTTGTTTTAGGAAGGAAACCTCATAATTAAAGAAAGAAAGAGAGAGGTGTTAACAAGGATAACGACAGA